>OX940974.1:90170732-90212256 GCA_954871275.1 Leptopterna dolabrata | reverse complement strand
GTAAATTTTTTTTTTTTTATTACCTACAAGAGGGTGACGAGGTATCCTGGCAAAAATACGGACCACATAATTAGCAAAATCAGAAGCAAAATCAAGTCATCGGTAGATGGTGGGGGAATGGTTTTGACAGGCTCCATTGCTAATAAATAGGGTTTGGATTCACATGGAAAATTGCATGTTGCGTCCTGTGCGAATTTGATGGAATTCCAAATATCAGTGCAACTGTTGAAGGAACGTACGTAAGGTACGTGAATATTAAAAAATTGATGCAACAACAAATACCTCATTTCTTTTGCGTGTGGTGGCTAAGCTGAGCCCAACATACAAAACCTGCTAAAACTAAAAATAAAAGATAAACGTTGTGTAATAATTTGCAGCGTTTTCCTGATAATTCCATCTCAATGGCTCCGAAGTCCTATTTCCTGTATTTTTTAAATTTTACCTTCCTCCTCCTAATCAATTGTTGGTTCACTCAATCAATTTTGTATCGTACGACCAAATGCATGGATACTGCAAAAATCTTCAGATGTCCCTTTGCAGAGACCTACCGTATTTTAAATATTCACTTTCATAATTTTGCGTGCGAACTTGAAACCACAAACGGCAAGTTCGTCGAACTTATTACAAAATTCCAGTCATGCACCATGACCCCCCCCCCCCCCTGTTGAATGTTCGTAATTTGCATACCAATACTAAGTAAAATCAACACAATATGTAGGTAGACAACACACAAAAATGTGTACTGTATATTTTGGAAAAATTATGTTGATACCTAATGAATGAGAAATAGCTCACTTCATTTTTTTATGTTATGTACGTTCCTTTATTTTACACAGGTACCTATACAATTCAAAATTTTCTGGTAGTAAGTACTGTCATAATTGGGCTAGTCAACACAACACAGAATCTTTTGGATTTTGTTGGAAGGTACTTTTCCAACTTGAACATGCGTTATGCTTCATGAATTACAAAAAATAAATGTGTTCACTATAGAATTATTGACTCCCACGCAGTTTTACAAAATGTAATTCCCGGGCTGGAGGGAGTAGGAGTGTAAGTACTGACCACAGAAAACTAGTTATTTACGCAGAAGGGGCATCTATACAGGTAAATAATAAACGTTGTGTAATAATTTGCAGCGTTTTCCTAATAATTTAATCTCAAGACTGGCTCCCACCCAACTACTGTTTCTTGCATTTTTGAAATTTTACGTTGCTGCTCCCAATCAATTATTGGTTCAATCAATTTTTTATCGTACGACCAAATGCATGGGGTACTACGTCAATCGTCAGATGTGTGTTTGCAGTGACCTACCGTTTTTTGTTTATTATTTGAAATAATGAGGCTTTGGAATCGAGCATGAAATAAACAAATTCTCAAAATTTGACGGTTTACGTTTCAAGGTATGGAGAATCCGAAAAATGCAATAAAAAAAAATCCTGGGGGGAGCTCAATGGTATTGACCACAGAAAACATTTTTGGACTAATTTCTTCAACATTTCGCTAATTCATGCAATTTTCTAATCATATATCGAATTTTATCGTTTTTTATTTCTGAATGTTCGGCATCAATCTAATTTTTTATAATCACGTTACCTACCTACCCATATTTGTTGTTCGACTGGGGGGGCTCTAATCAGAATGTTGACTCATCTGTCAACTGACAGCAGGGGATGAACATCAACAAGGATATCAGGAGATAAAATCGACGGAATATCGATGAGGATGGTATTAGGTACATACCTATTCTGCCGGAAACATTATGTACGTCCTTGGGAGGAGACCAGCGGGGACACACGACAAATAAACGAAATACTGAACCGTCACGGAAAATCCTGTTCTCGCCCAACCCCGACGTACATACGTGACTGTGTGCGAGAGGTTACACGATATTATACCTCAATATTCAAAGGGTGATGACGTTTGAAAGCTTCTATCACATACACATACATATTTAGTGAACCCAAAGGAAGATGAACCGCACAATTTTACTGCCTAACTACAACATAATTATGCACTACCTACTTGAGGATCGAAATTAGGGAGGTACCTACGTTACTACGTTGTAAGGAACTAATTGACGACTACCTCATTAGATCCTACCTCAAACAATTTATCCATACATGAAAAAGTAGGTACTGCATTACTGAATATTCGTAGGGAACTTACGTGAATACTCTTCTTACACGAACTTTCTGATTTCTCCATAGACGATCCTTCCAACTTGTTGTTGTTGTTTGGTGCTATTCCTTTCTCCTTCTCGTTGTTTAATGACGTGTTCTATTCACTTCCACAGAAAACACTACTATACTAGGTACGTTCACTTCTATTGTGTGAGATATTGAAGCATCGCGGAAAATAACTAACAACTTGTGAAACCAGAGGACACGGCCATCTTCCCATAGAATACTGAGCAACAGGAGCAGGAGCTTCGCGCACTTTTTAAAACGAGGCGTTCACATAGCAATAAACATTATTCACTGTTGTACACAAACGTTTGGATGATAAAACAGAATGATGACTTTCAACAGCTGAAGGACACCCTTTCACGATTATTATGACTGAATTAATGCATCGGAATAAGCCTTCTACACTGTCACAAGTGATGAGTGTATGAAAAAAAATCCAAGGGGAGGAGGTAACCTTCTCATCCTGTTCTGTGGGCTGCAATAGCCTCTACGTCGCCCCTATAGTAGGAAAATATATTGAGATGCACTCTGAAGGCCCAATCCTGTAGGATATTCATTTGATGGTTATTCTCACAATATGGCTAGTCTGGCAGGGGCTTACAAAGATGATCGTCGCCACAAGTCTACATTTAGGTATATATATATATATATATATATATATATATATATATATATATATATATATGGGTCCCGTTTGGGCTCTAATTGATCCTCGAAGATCAGCGTTAATGTCGCTCAACTGCAAGGGGTGAAAATAGGGGTTGGAATGTCCAGAGTATCCCTATCTCGGGAAATTGTATTTTGAGATGTGGGTTTTCTCGCATTTTTAAATAGTTAGATTTTTCTGAATTTTTGAGACCATCCGGAACATTCTACGATGTTGCCATAAAATTTGCTATACAATTTGCTGTAAAAAGCAGTGTGTATGCAAGCATCAAGCAGCTGAGCTGAGAGCGCACAACACTGATCTTTCGGCCAGATGGGCGCTGTAGCGCAGTAGTCTAAGTGAGGGTTGTAATGTCAAAGTTCTCGAGATCAAAACCCTACTGGGACTTGAATCCCGGTAGGGTTTGATTGGCAGTGAACTGTTGAATTCACTCCAGATGAAGAATTTCTCTTCAGAACTTGTTTGTTCCTTTTTGCCATTTTAGCTACTGTTTTTGATTGATAGAATATATTTCAGCAACATTCAACACGTGATTTAGGTAGCTACCTAATAACGAGTACAGGGTCTGTGATCTATACAGGGTGGTCCTTAATGAACGTACGACCCTTTCAATTTCGTTGGTTGTGGAGAAATCAAAAAACTTGTCGAAGTAACCTCCCCTTATTTTTTTACAAAGAATTCAAAAATTGCAGTTTGAAGCGTCGCGCATGCGCGCACCAACTTTGTTTTTTCAAATGGAACCCCCCAATTTTTATTGCAGATTCGCATTCTACATCAAATTTCATGAACATTTTACTTCGACAACTTTTTCTTTCCACTGCGCGAAACGGGCGCCAGGAGCGTTCAAAGTTGCTAAAGTCATCAAAATTGCGCAAAACATGGATTATGGTAAACCCCAAGTGTGGCACATGACTTTACATTGTTTTTCAGCGCTGATTCACGTGGTGCTATCAGTTTTAGATTTAGCTCAGTTTTTTTCGATTTTATGCCCTTAATCTACGTTTTTTGGTGAAATATTACAGTTTTTCCGAAGTATCAACTTTGGCAGTAGATTTATTTTCCCTCGCCCTTTCGCAACCCGGGCTTGGGACCGGCTAAGGCGGGCTTAAAAATAATCACGTGGTGTTTTTTTATTGGACTTGATGAACCCGAAATAACAGCCAGAAACATGGTCGTTTTTTAAAGAAAAAAGTGGCTTGGTTCCTGCACCCAGAAGGATACTCTGAGAAATCATGACCTCATTGGGCCACATTTCTTGACCGGTGGTAGCCTCAACGTGGAGAGATACCTTCAGTTTCTCCAGGAGGTTCTGCCTGACTTGTTGGAGGACGTCCCTCTCGCCACCAGGCAGGCAATGTGGTTCCAACATGATGGTTGTCCTGCCCACAACGCACGGGCTGTTAAACGCCATTTGGATGCCCGATTCCGTTCTCGGTGGATTGGCAATCGGAGTCTGATTTCTTGCCAGCCCGTTCTCCGGACTTGACTCCACTAGATTATTTTTTATGGGGTTACCTGAAGAACAAGGACTACGACGCCTCCCTCCCTCCTATCGCAAGTGCTGCCGAATTGCAACAGCGGATCATCGACGCCTGCGAATCGGTATCTCCGGCATCTACGTTCGAGGCAGTCACCACCGAATGGGCTCGTCGAGCTGCCGCCTGTTTGGAGGACGACGGCGGTCCATTTGAACGACTACTGTGAACGATTTATTTTCTTAATTTATTTTCTTTTATTCTTTTTTAAAAAAGAAGGAATTGTTTTTGTCGTATTTTAGCAGAAAAATTATCGAGGAATGTGATTTATTTTTAAGCCCGCCTTAGCCAGTCCCAAGCCCGGGTTGCGAAAGGGCGAGGGAAAATAAATCTACTGCCAAAGTTGATACTTCGGAAAAACTGTAATATTTCACCAAAAAACGTAGATTAAGGGCATAAAATCGAAAAAACTGAGCTAAATCTAAAAACAGACAGCACCACGAGAATCAGCGCTGAAAAACAATGTAAAGTCATGTGCCACACTTGGGGTTTACCATAATCCATGTTTTGCGCAATTTTGATGACTTTAGCAACTTTGAACGCTCCTGGCGCCCGTTTCGCGCAGTGGAAAAAAAAAGTTGTAGAAGTAAAATGTTCATGAAATTTGATGTAGAATGCGAATCTGCAATAAAAATTGGGGGGGGGGGGGGGGGGTTCCATTTGAAAAAACAAAGTTGGTGCGCGCAGCGCGCATTTGCAATTTTTGAATTCTTTGTAAAAAAAATAAGGGGAGGTTACTTCGACAAGTTTTTTGATTTCTCCACAACCAACGAAATTGAAAGGGTGGTACGTTCATTAAGGACCACCCTGTATAGAAGGGTTATATTTACAGAGAGCTGTGATCTGTAACAGAAGGATGTTCTATACAGAGAAGTGTGGTCTGTAACAGAAGGGTGTTCTATACAAAATAATAAACCGTTGTGTAGGAATTTGCAGCATTTTTTGTGCTGACGCTTGGTAGTTCGCTTTGCTGTATGCTGGTTGGTTGGCGTTTCGTGTGCCCCGATCGCTCCTCTAAATTAAAAATTTATTTAGGTTAGCACATTAATAAATTGATACATAAATCCTTCGGTTTAATATTATTTAGTCTAATTACCCGTTTATTTACCCTTTAAGAAATTTAAATTTGACAGAGAATATGCTAAAATTTAGGCAGGGAAATCGGGAAAAAGATGGAAGAGTCGGGCTTCAAAAATCTCGGAAAGTCAGGGAAATCGACAAAAAAGTCAGGGAGAAGTCAGGGAAAAGTCAGGGAAAATGAAAATCCTGATCGAGTGGCCACCCTGTAATGACGATTTGGAGTTCTTATTGGTTGTCAATGTATTACATTCTTTCACCTCACACTTTAACCTCGTAGTGGTCAATCCACTTTAGCATAGCAATAATATGCAAGGTACAGATTCTTCATTATTGCTGCTAAGAGTAAGAGGATTGTAAGGGAAAGGACCCAATGACAGGTAGAAAAGGTTTGAATATCTTAATATAATCCATAGGGGCTTGTGTGTTTGAGCTTGTCACTGTAAATTGACAGTGTAATAGCAATTTTATTTGTGCAGGCAATTATATTTGTGGCAAAACCTATCTGTTTACGAAGTCTGAATTGCAGTTAGATGCTAAAAATAGCAGTTGTACATAATGTGCATAATAGAAGGTCCAACTGCGAAGTGACTAATGTCAACTTTTTTCTGGTTTCTTAAAGGTTCCAGTTATAGGAGACAGCTTGTTTGTGGTTTTGAAAAACTGGGCAACAATCTGCATATTCTCTTAATATTTATTTGAAACCTTTTTATTTATTTGAAAGTAGGCACTGAGATGAGATATGGTACATAGTTCTAATTTGGACGAGATTTTTTTTTTCTACCTGGTCAATTTTTAATTAAATATGGATTAAATATGGAAGTTCTGATTAAGTCATGGCCGCCTTTCTATGGGTACAGCTGGTTTCATATAATCTGTGACGGTGAGGTGAGCATGTCCATGTTGGTATCTGTTCTGCTATGATGCAGCATGGAGGAAGAAGTAGCGGCAATGAGGTAGTTGCTGCTTTTCATTTAATCTTGGAAACTAAAGAAATGTGTATTATTCCAACGAACCGATTCAGTTTTTCTCATCAACAAACAACACACAAATTTGGATAACAGCAGTTCCAGAACCTTATGTATTCCCCATTGGTGTTCTATAGGCTGAGCAGAATTAGTTGTGTGATGATATGTCAGTCGTTTTAAACCATTCATGTTTTGTCAGATTTTGAATTGACTGCTGTAATATAAATTTTTCGTTTTGAAACACCACACTGCGAGCTCCTGTAAATTTCATAAATGCTTGTATGTGCACATCTATTTTAGTATATCGAACTTTCCTATCTGTCATTATTCCACACCGTGAGGGGTTGAAGGACTATAGAAGGTGGTTGGAGTGTGTGTTAAACTAAAATTATCATGCTGGTTTTTAAGTCTAAGGGTACATGCAGAATGCAGATGGAGGAGGGGTGAGTAGAAGGTAGAACTCGGATGACTTGTCATCGAGCATCCTGCCTCTGCCGTGCAGAACACTGCAGTCACTGAAGAGGGCTGGAGAGTGACCGCCCAGAAAAAAAATTCTATCACTTCATCACTACTCTTCAGGTCTCCGTCATATCTTCTTCGTCAAGCAATGAAAGATTGGTGATGGTAGCAAAATGGTTTGTTTTAACGAGCATGTGCAATCATTTACCTGATTTGCCAAATTTTGCTGCGATTGCCCTCCAATGTTTCGAAAGAATATGCACATTGTGATGATGCGGATGTGATTAGTCACACATGGCCCTCACGTCCTGCATGCCGATAATAACTAATTCTTTTATGGAATCCATGGCACCCGTTTTTTTTATTTTTTATTTTTCTAAATGGCACACGAGATCAAAGATACTGAGAGACTGGGAGTCCTAGAAGAATGGAGGGCGAGGTGGGCGGAGTGACCTTGAAACTGGCTAATGAAGGAGGAGGGTGCGTGGATGAGCTAGAGATCGGGACCAGTGCCATCGAGAGATATGGCACCACCGTGACCCCCAGGAATCAAATAATTTTGAAAAACGAAGTCATCGCCCTCTGAGTGACCCCACGAGCACTACTCCCGCCTCTTTGCTCGGTGCGCCCAATTCCATCATTCGCACTTGTTTTACGTGGATAGCTGTCGCTGTCAACCCTCAACTTCAAGCGAGCCTTTATGTACACTAAGAAGTGTACCAGTCTGAGTTACAGTATACAAGAATACCAGTATACCAGAGAAGTATACCAAAGAATACCAGTATACCAGAGAAGTATACCAAAGAATACCAGTATACCAGAGAAGTATACCAAAGAATGCCAGTATACCAGAGAAGTATTCCAAAGAATGCCAGTATACCAAGGTACTGGTATACCGTTATACCAGAAGTATGCCAGAGTAAGTATACTTACACTAAGAATTATACCAGTAACATCACGAAAATTGAATGTCTGATCATCCTGAAATCTTTTTATGATGACAAAAGGAATCGATGACATTTTTCTATTTGTAGGTTGGATTAGTAAATTCATTTGTTGGAATGGTTTTCATTTTCAGGTTATGTTCATTGATTCTGCTTGATGTTTACAGGTCAGGCTCCCCGTAGAGTGCACACAGCTCTAGAAAACACATTATCCTTAGATGCTGATGACGACAAATACGCTCGAAGAACCGCTCAGCCCCTCTCTTGGTTGAAGTAAGCTATCTATAATCATTCAAGTTTTTATTACTAAAAAGTCATCATCAGACAGTTCTGAAGGAAAATTGATTTTCCTTCCAATTTTCTTTTCTTCTTGCAAATAAATAGCTCCTGAATGAATAACAAGCAACGTTGGGCTACCAGGCTACCTATCATCAGAAAAATTGAATTCATTCCTCCCATTCCCTCCCACTGTTATTTTTACTTTCCTTACTCCACACAAAGAGTAATAGGAAAGTACGGCTCACCCTGATTAACTTTTTATGGACCTTGCCCTATTTATGGGTTTTCACCCTATCAGTTTGCATATCTGTACATTTCAGATAAGTGTATACGATTCTGGCCTCTGTGAACATTGCAAAAATTTCTAGTTTTGAGGCTTGATTTCTATTCGCCCGCAGCTACTCTAGAAAGTTTCAAGGTCAGCTATCAGGTTGGCCAACGATAGTATAAAGGTGGCCATTAATGCACTGTAAATAGTTGTGTTAGCACATTTTTTTACTTTTCCTCTGAAAACCTGCAATTTGTTGAAATATCCATGAATTAGGTCCTCTTTTATTCTTCTTCAATGGCAATTTTTGAAACAGTATCGTCCACTGTTGGAAAAGGATGATCATAGACAAGTAGGTGCCAATTTACTCTTACCTTGTAATCTCCGCAGATCCTCCTCAAAGATCCATCCTGTTTGACAATAGGTACAGCGGTGTGGCCCATTCAGAACCAGGGATCCTGAACGGTTCAGTTCCAATTCTTACCTCCTTTGAAGTTTTGTTGGGCGCCGAGTATCCTTCAAACCCATATTCGAAGAGATCACAACAGTTTTTGTATGGAGCTCGCTACATATATAAGTCGAAACCAGGAGAGCTTCAAAAGACTGGCCCATGGCTGTAGAGCAAGAGATGGAGGTGACCTTGGAACAGAAAAATTCGCCTAGCCACCTCACAAATAAGCACCATTGATTATATTTGCTACAACAATTTTCAGTCACCTACCAGCAGCCTTGAGGAGTCTTCCTCGAAATAACCTTGGGTTGTCCCTGAGGTTGAGGTTGATCAAAGTATACTCTTTAGATGGGGTTTTTTTGACAGCCTTTGACCCTATGAAGGTTAATCAGTTAATCTTTTATGAAGTAGTTTTATTTATAGTAATATATTTGAAATTTTTATAATAATTTTGATGTACTGTCATGTAAGACCACAAATGAATATTCGTTATTTATCAATTTAGGTGCTGTAGTAATCGAGGAGATGGACGAGTCGATGAAAGCTTGATTTGAGAATGGTCATAGAATACAGCGCCTTTTATACCCCCTTACAATGACCAGAGGGGGGTCGGGGGGTCCCCACTCTGGGTGGTCGATCTGACTCGGCCTGTATGTGCATACACAGGAAGTTGGTGGAGCAGCCGATCACAACACTGTTCCCCCCAGAATTTAATTATTTGACTTAAATTGTGTTTGTTAGCCGGTGTGGAGGCGTTCGATGGGTGTGGGAGGCTGCATGTGTTGGTTGCGACGTGCGTGTGCGGTTGCTGGGCTGGCCGTGTGGATGCGTGGGTCGTGGTCGGGGGGTGGCGTTGGGTGTCCGTTAGTGGCGGTCGCGGCGTGGTAGGCGGGACCTGGCGCAGCGGCGGTCGATTGGCGCTGGTTGGCTGATTGGGGATTGGTTGCGGTTGTCGCTGCGTTGCGGGTCGCTGTTGGCGTCTATTCTCGATTACTTGTACCTCTTCGTCGACGGTAGCCGCACGAGGAGGTGGGATGAAAGGTAGAAGGCGATCGGCGGTCGCAGTGTGCTTGGGTGTGTCCGGTCCGTCGCGGGCCGCAACGTGAAGGCGGAGGCTCTCGGGTAGTGCTAGGAGGAAGAGCTGTAGGAGGAGAGTCGTTGGTGTGTCGGCCGGGAGGGCTCGGTGAATTCGCCGGGCGAGGACGGACGGAAGTTCATCGTCGGTGGTTGGTTGAAGGTGCGCGGCGAGCCGTGAGCCGTCTAAGGGCGCGTGTGCGGCTGGAAGCCGTTCCGTGAGCGTCCGGTAACTGGCGGCGTTCGAGGCGTTGATGTCGGCGCAGAGGTCTGCTTGGCGAGGGTCGAGCGCGAGGATGGCGTGGGCGAATTGGGCTTGAGGGGTCGTGAGGCCTGCGTGTGCGAGAACCAGCTCCAATTGGGCGAACTAGACGTGCGGGAAGACGGGATCGAACGGTCGTAGCTTGAGAGAAGGCGGCGGCGGAGTCGCATCTGTGGGTTTCGGCGGTTTCGTTTCCATTTTCTTCTTAGGCGCCAGTCCTGGAGAGCTGTAGTCGAGAAGTGATCGTTTCGCTGGTGGTCGCTCGTGTTTTACGTAGGACGCTGGGTGGGGCGTCGCTGCAGAGTCGCTCCGCTATCGCAGACGGCGGGCGGAGGCCGGGCGGTACGTGTCACCAGTCGGGGTCACCAGTGTAGGGAGATGGACGAGTAGATGAAAGCTTGATTTGAGAATGGTTATTAAATAATAAATTTTAATCATAGAATAAATTTTATTCATAGAATACAGCGCCTTTTATACCCCCTTACAATGACCAGAGGGGGGTCGGGGGGTCCCCACTCTGGGTGGTCGATCTGACTCGTCCTGTATGTGCATACACAGGAAGTTGGTGGAGCAGCCGATCACAACAGGTACCTATCTTCAACAAAGGGCTTCGTAATGCATCACCCCGGACGCTGTTAATTATGTGATCCACTAGTTACTCATAAATACGATCTTGGGTTTCGAACTTGCAGTGAATGATAAGACCTAAGAGTTAAAACATTCCCTGGCATACCAGTTCCAGCAAGCAGACCATTCTCAGTACTCTGATCACTGGTACCAGTATAGCAGTAACAGTGTATTGTTTCATTGGAGGAGATCGTGGCAAACTGTGTATTGGACGACCAAGAACTACTAGCTATATTACACACTTTTGAAGATATGGGAGCACCATTGGCATTAGTTAGAGAATCATGGAAGAAGAGCATTGCGCTACTGATGAAGACCTAGAAGGAAGAGCATTCTTGTTCAGGTGCATGTCTTCACATTAAGGTCAAAGGGGACGGGTGATTAGTGTGATTCTGAGATAAGAGATGGTGCTAGTGGCACACCAAAGTTTATCCAGGCAATCTAAAAATCTGTACACAATTTTTTCAAATTCAAGTAGTGCAATGTTTATAGGAAGAGTTAAATATTCAGGATAGCATAAAACTTGGTTTAAAAAAAATGTTTAAATTATTTTTCCAATTCATGATTACTACTTTAAATGTTTTTGCAATTCAGGAATTAGTGTACGTGCCATGTTCGGAAATTATTCAAGTTAATTCAGGAAGGATCAGGTAAAATGTTCACAGATAATTAGAGGCGGAAAGCGAAATTTGGAATGCTGAAACGTGGTCCTGGGAAGAGTTGACTGTATTTGAGGGGGCACTATCTTTATTGAATTAAGGAGGACTCGACCACACGTTGATCTGTGTGTCTCCCACCCTTTGTAAGCAATAGGGCAATCCACATCGCCGTCCCCTGGGGGATGTCGAGGGGGCTGGAATAACTCCCAGCCTTGGAGCCGCCAGAGAGAATGGTAAACCACTCCCCTTGGGGTACCTGTTCGCCCGAGAGCACCTCAGGTTGAGGCCGAACTCCACTCCACCAGCTTAGCAGGTTGGTGCCCGAGTTTGTAACAGAACTCACATGCCGGGCCATGAGCATGAGATCCCTCCCTCTAACGTTCCAGTGAATCACAATAGACTCCCTGGGTGAGGTACACACAACCATGAACACCGTGAATCCAACCTCTAGTGAGGGGGCAGACCGGTGATGCTTTGCTGGGCGAACCATGCGGTGCATCTTCGGCCTGGGGCTCCCTCTCGCCCGTGGTACTGATTGTGTGATGCAGCAAATTCCAGTGAACTGGCAGTGCAGTCTGTCCTCAGATGCCAGATCAGGTGACTGGCCTGGCACAGAGAAGGGGTCTCTGATCCTACTGCTTTACCTCCAACTGCTCAGTCGAAACTGGCAGCCTGAACATTACAGAGGTTTGGCGGAGGGAGGCAAGGGAGAGTTCAACTCGTGCCGTCCTCTTATTATTTGAGGGGGCAGTAGCCAAATTGGGCACCTCATTGCCATGCAACGTAGATCCGGTGGCAGCCCCATCGTCCTCCCTTTGCCGACTTGCTTGCACCCGCTACCTCCTAACCACCTCAATTATCATTTCCTAGGTGTATTAAATTCCCTAAATTTAAAAAGAGTTGGTAACTCATGTGAATTTCAACAAAATCTTGATTCATTTAGGATTAAATGTCTACCAAGTGCTAAAAACTACGTTTTTTTCCCCCTACTTTGTCTGGTATGTACCCTAAAAATGTAATCTCTGAAATTTCTGCTGGAGCTTCCTTTTGGTTTATTATTTTCAATAGTGAACCTTTGGAATCGAGCATGAAAACATTTTTTGCACCCCCCCCCCCCAGAATTTGATGATTTCCGTTTCACGGTACATCCAATCCAAAAATGGAATTAAAAAACGAGGCAAATTATTACACAACGGTTTATTATTTACCTGTATAGATGCCTCTTCTGCATCTGCACCATAAATTTGTATAATAGCACTAGAAGTAGTATCAGTAGGTGAATCAGGACAATTAATTGGCACTATCAATGATCAAAGAAAATTTGGAAAAAAGGAGCGTAAATTGTGTTTTTTGGGGGGCCAGAATTGGTGGAAACCATCAGAAATAGCCAGTTTAATTACTGCACATGAAAGAAACAATAAATGCACAGCCAACATTTCTGTAGGTATATCCAATAGATAGTAAACCCATGAGACAAGGACTTCGCAGCGTTTTTTTAATTCCATTTATGAATTCTACATACTGTGAAATGGAAACCATCCGGAATTGTATATATGAATTTTGTTAATTTGTTGTTGTTTGTTAAATGTTCATTATTGAAAACAGTAAACCAAAAATGTCTGTCCATCCGCAGTATTTTTAACCTGACCCTTCAGGTTTTTGCGATGGGACCCCCCGCCGAAAAGCGACAGGAAAAAGTGAGACCAAATAGTGAGACAAAAGTAGCGCGTATTTTAACAATGATTTTCACTTACAACCGAGTAGTTGCTAGGGAAATGAAACTTCTTTCATTTTCATCGGACAAAAATCGTTTTCCATTCGTTGGAAAGCTCTTGATTTATCACGACTGTATTTCGTATTTGTTCTTGGTATTTATATCCTAGTTTCATAATATAACTATATAAATGAATGTTGTAAATGGATAGTAAACAATGACGCTTGTTTGGTTGTCACTTGGTTGTAGTAAACTACGCGGCTAAAGCATGTTTTTTTAACCTGACCTACCTAATTATACAAAGCGGTTTACTCGATCAATATAACGATAGCAATAGTAGTTGGGTACCTACATAATAATCCGTATTTATAAAGTGACTAGCCTGACCGCTCGCTTCGCTCGCTATCCGAGATTCGCTGTACGCAGTATCGTGGAACCAACAAACGACGGAAAAATCCCATAGCCTACTGGGTATTTGTGCCCAATTTTATCAAAATCCGTCAAGCCATTCAGGAGTTGACCATGGTCGACCATATTTCCGCTATGGTCAGGGAATTAAAAATGCGCCTACGTTCAACTTCGGAGACTACCGGATATTGGTGCCAAATTTGGTCGATATCCGTTGAGCAATTCGGGATTCGACCATGGAGGGGCCTATGGATGCGCTATGGTCGATCGCGGGGGTAGTCCGAAGGGTCGATCGTAGATAGAATTTCACGTAGATTACGAATACGCGATAAAAAATAGGGGTTACTGTAGTGATCGGCTGCTCCCTACCTAACAATGTAACTAGCGTCACTTAAGGTATAAGCCGCGTCTTGGCGGCTTCCCGGAGCGGGGTTCCCCTACCCCCCTCCGGGTCTGTAACCAGGGGTATAAAAGGCGTTGTAATTATCTAATAAACATGCATTCATCAAGTCACCAACCGACTCAAGCAGTCTCGTGTACTCATTCCTAAATATAGCTCCCGCTGGATCATCACACTGGTCACCCCGACGACGAACACGCAACCTTCACCGGCTACCGGCTTCTGCGAACAGCGTCTCGCCTTCTCGCCTCTAGCGACTGCTCAACGCGCACCTTCGCTGGCTTCCTGCCCTCTGCGAGCAACATCCCGCCTTCTCGCCTCTAGCGACGGCCCGATACGCACCTTCGCCGGCTTCCTGCCCTCTGCGAGTAGCGCCCTGCATTCTCGCTTCCAGCGACCGCGCAAAACGCACATTCGCCTTGACCTTCAGCGGATTTACAAAAGTCCTTTTCAGGACCACTGTCCGTTTCAGCCTTTCAATTTCAGCCACATCGGATTTTCGCGACCGCAACATCGTCAGAGCAACTTACCCTTGCCCCGACCATCTTCGGACTGAACCGATTCTTTAAGAACCATCGTCCTCTTGCGATCGACAGCGAACCCCCCACCACTCGTCACGACCAATCAGCGTCCTCTCACAAGCGACCAACCAGCGACCGTCTCTACAGCGAACCAATCAGAGAACTTCTCGTCATTCCCGCTGCCTACTTAACGAGAGCGACCACCAACGGAGCACACTCTCCTCAGATCAACCACCAAGAGAACAACCAAGAAGAAAAATGGAAACCAGAGCTACAAAGACACTTGAGACGACACAAGCACCTCTCAAACTGTGGCCTTTCGACCCGGCTTTCCCGCACGTCTGGTTCGCGCAGCTCGAACTAATTTTCGCCCAGGAAGGTTTGAAAACATCTGAAGCCCGCTTCACCCGAGCTTTCCTCGCGCTCGAGCCCCACCAAGCGGACATCTGTACCGACATCGTCGCCTCACACTCCGCAAGCTACCAGACGCTGAAAGACCGGCATCGCAGCTCACGCACCCTCGGATGGCTCCCAGCTCTCAACTCTGCTTCAGCCTTCGGTGACAGACGACCTGCCTTCGGCCCTCGCCAGACGCCTTCAATGTGCTCTACCCTCGGAAACTCCGACCTCGCTCCTCCGACAACTCTTCTTACGATCTCTACCTGAGAGCCTTCGCCTTCACATCGCAGCCAGCGTAGAACCTGATATCACGAAGCTCGCGGCGGCCGCCGACCGCCTTATACCCTTCGTAACACCTCCTCGTGTGGCTACAGTCGACGAGGAAGTGCAAGTGATCCAGCAACGCCAACGAATGCGGCCTTCTACGCACAGACAACCATCCCCTCAACGACCGAACAAGAAGTTCTGTTTCTACCACAGAAGATGGGGATCCCGAGCGAAGAAATGCGTCAAACCATGCGCCTGGCGAAACCAGCCGACGGGAAACGCCGACGCACGGCTCCAACAGCCGTAACGGCCGTGCGAACTCACCTCAACTCTCGGCTTTTCCTCCGATGTAAGAAGACTGCAGTAGAATTTCTCGTAGACACCGGCTCGGATGTTTCAATTGTACCTAACTCGATACTTCGAAGAAAAATGAAGAAACCCGGCTTCCTACGAGCAGCTAATGGCTCGAAGATCAACACATACGGCAACCACTCCGCCTCGGTACACCTACCCGACCTACCGCCATATGAATGGACATTTGTAGTAGCAGACGTCTCAACACCGATCCTCGGCTCCGACTTCTTGCAGTACCACGGCCTACTAGTTGACCTCCCGAACGCCCGCCTCATCAACGCAGCGACTAGCACCTTCATCAAAGGCACAATCAACCTCGTACATCAGGGAAACTCTATCTGTTCAACCACAGATAATTCGCCACGTTTTCAAACGCTCCTAGACGCATACGCTCCTTCTAAAACGCCCTGCGAAGCACCGATCGAACACCATATAATAACAAAAGGCCCACCATGTCATGCTAAACTCCGACGACTAGCTCCGGCGATCTACACAAAAGCGAAAGCCCACTTTACAGAACTTCTAGACGCCGGCATCATAGAACCATCGGAAGCTCCTTGGTCAAGCCCTCTACACGTAGTACCGAAGCCAGACGGAGACATTCGCCCCGTCGGAGACTACCGTGCCCTCAACAGACTCACCGTCCCCGATAGGTACACGGTACCTCACCTCCACGACTTCACAACCGTACTTTTCAGGACGACTATATACAGTACGTTCGATCTCGCCCGCGCTTTCTTCCACTGCAGAATCAGCAAAAACGACGTCCCGAAAACAACGATTCTCACCCCGTTCGGCGCCTATCAATACAAGAGAATGAATTTCGGCTTAAGAAACGCAGCACAGACCTGGCAGAGATACATGGACCACGTTCTCCGAGACCTACCCTTCGTTTTCTGCTATTTAGACGACCTTCTAGTAGCCTCAAAAGATATCGAGGAACATTTTACTCACGTAAAATTACTACTCGATACTCTAGCGAATTACGGCCTCCAAGTCAACAAGGCGAAGTGTCAGCTGGCCCGCACATCTGTCAAATTCCTTGGCCACATCGTATCGCCTAGCGGGGTAGCACCTCTACCCGAGCGAACGGCCCTCATCGCTAAGTTTCCTCGCCCTACTACGGTACAAGACCTCCGTACGTTCCTCGGTTTGATAAATTTTTATCACCGTGCGATACCTCGTGCTGCCGCCACACTCCGACCACTGATAGACATGATCCCACCCGACGCTCGGAAGAAAGATAAACGTCTACTTCAATGGTCCAGTAACGCCGAAACAGCATTCGAAGAAGCAAAACACGTCCTCGAACGAGCAGTAACATTAGCGCATCCAGGCCCCACACAACCGCTAGTCCTACACACGGACTCCTCGGACTTCGCCGTCGGCGCTGCCCTCCACTTCCTAGACGGTGACCATCTTAGACCACTAGGATTTTTCTCAAAATCCCTCAATCAAGCACAAAAGAATTACAGCACGTTCGACCGAGAACTCCTCGCAATATACCTCGCCGTAGTACATTTCTGCCAGCAAATAGAGGGACGTACACTAACCGTGTACACAGATCACAAACCTCTCACCACGGCCCTTACTACACAGTCGAACACCGCTCCTCCGACCACACTCCGTCACCTACGATTCATATCAGAATTCACCACGGATATAAGATACGCCGAGGGATCTTCAAACGTCATCGCCGATTATTTGTCCCGTCTACCACCCACAGAAAATAACACTGGCCTAGACACACACGCAGTCGACAAATACCGACCTCCCTTCTCAACGAGAGAACTCTTCGAAGCCCAGTCCGCCGATGAACACACCCGTGAGATGAGCCTTCAAAGAAAAACGATCAACGGGTACGAGATCTTCTGCGATTTGTCAGATTCAGCACCACGACCGTATATACCGACATCTCTACGGCTCCCAGTTTTCCGGCACATACACGGACTATCACACCCGGGAATTAAAGCTACCACCGCCCTGATACGCGCCCGATATTATTGGCCAAATTTGACCTCCTCGGTTCGCCTCTTCACACGCGCCTGCCCTAGCTGCAACCGGGCGAAAATTACCCGGCACGTTCGAGCACCCCTAGGTACCTTCCCGGAATCAACGCCGCTCTCACATCTACATGTTGATATCTTCGGACCACTTCCACCCTCTAGATCATATAAATTCGTCCTCTCGATGATCGACCGAGCAACCGGATGGTTCGAATACGTCCCGCTATCAATGATAACAACAGAGAGCATGATCAACGCCCTTCACGATAACTGGATCACCCGATTCGGGTCCCCGGCACACTTAACCTCCGACCAAGGAACTCAATTCACATCAAACACTTTCCGCCTATTCTGCGAAAAAATGGGGATAGAGCTACATCACACGAACACATATCACCCGCAAGCCAACGGCCTCGTGGAGCGCCTACACCGTGTCCTTAAGGACGCTATCATCGCTACCTCGTCGTCAAAAACCTGGGCATCGGACCTCAACGGCCTCCTCCTCGGCCTACGCAACAGGCCCGGCCCCGACGGCTACTCGCCTTCACAACGACTGTTTTCGGCCACTCCGAGGCTTCCGGGGGACCTGTTCACACAACCACCACCCGCTACGGTGCCACTCCTCACACATGACTCCTACCGAAGATTCGCAGAGGCCTATTTACCGAACACGATTCAACGAGCGACACACATATACGTAAGAGTCGATACACCGAAAGGTAAACTCGACCCCCCTTACGTAGGACCTTTTCGAGTTCTCACAAACGACGGGAAGACTATTTGTTTCGAAAACAATGACTCTACAACACCAACAGTCTCCATTGATAGATGCAAGCCGGCCCCGCCTCCCTCTACTACGATTGGTCAACAAAGCTCGCTCCCGATTGGCCAAACGAATTCATCCGCGGATTCCGCGGGTATAAAACGCGAACCGCGACCCGCGAAGGTCATTTCACTCTCACAATGGCACCGAACACGCCTTCCAAAACCATCTCGAAACAGCAACTGTTGAAGGACCTCACGCTGACACCTTCGCCTCCGGGCCATCACGACTCGCCAACAAAGAGAAGAAAGATGAAGCCAGTACTCCCGGGGAGGTGTCCCCCAACCACCACGATACGAGAAGCAATGGCGATCACACGGTTCAACGCAGCCCCGATACCACCTCGGCCATCCATCAACCAGATGAATCAGAAGATGAAGCCACCACAGGGAATCACCCCACTTCACGCCAGCAACCCGCAGGACGCCGCAGGGATACCCATAATGACCTACACGGCCACTCACAGGCAAACCATCACGCTGATGCTCCCGCCTTTCGCCGGGAAATGCTCCGACTGCTGCACACACGGCTGCCGCCGCCCTCAGCTCCAGAGCATCGGGATACAGGTGTTCCCCGACACCATTACCACTGGGACCCAGGCGACAAACAAAAAGACGGAAGAGGAGCCGCCAACCGCTGCAGCCACGCCGCAGCTGAGGCCCACTTCACCGGTTCCAGCGCCTCTTGCATCGCTTGTACCACGCTTGTCAGCCGCACCTCTCAGAGGTCTCCCAGACGCTACCCCCGACATCACCAGCGGAACCACCTCCAAGCACGCTCCCACTTACGAGCACGCTCACGGATCCCGCACCGCAGCCGCCGCTAATGCAGGATGAAACCGCACCGGCAGATCAAGACAACACGCAGCCTCTTCTACCTTCACCGACGCCTCAACACGTTTCACCGTCAAGAAACACATTTATAATTGCAGTATTTAACTTCAATTCTGGGGGGAGCAGTGTAGTGATCGGCTGCTCCCTACCTAACAATGTAACTAGCGTCACTTAAGGTATAAGCCGCGTCTTGGCGGCTTCCCGGAGCGGGGTTCCCCTACCCCCCTCCGGGTCTGTAACCAGGGGTATAAAAGGCGTTGTAATTATCTAATAAACATGCATTCATCAAGTCACCAACCGACTCAAGCAGTCTCGTGTATTCATTCCTAAATATAGCTCCCGCTGGATCATCACAGTTACCATTTCAATTAACGAAGTTGACCATGGTCGACCATAGTTCCGCTATGGTGAGGGAATTGAAAATGCGACGTTGCACAACTTGGGAGCCTACTGGATATTCGTGCCAAATTTGGTCGATATCCGTTGAGCTATTCGGGATTCGACCATGGAGGGGCCCATGGATGCGCTATGGTCGATCGCGGGGGTAGTCCGAAGGGTCGATCGTAGATAGAATTTCACGTAGATTACGAATACGCGATAAAAAATAGGGGTTACCATTTCAATTAACGAAGTTGACCATGGTCGACCATAGTTCCGCTATGGTGAGGGAATTAAAAATGCGACGTTGCACAACTTGGGAGCCTACTGGATATTCGTGCCAAATTTGTTCGATATCCGTTGAGCAATTCGGGATTCGACCATGGAGGGGCCCATGGATGCGCTATGGTCGACCGCGGGGGTAGTCCGACGGGTCGATCGTAGATAGAATTTCACGTAGATTACGAATACGCGATAAAAAATAGGGGTTACCATTTCAATTAACGAAGTTGACCATGGTCGACCATAGTTCCGCTATGGTCAGGGAATTAAAAATGCGACGTTGCACAACTTGGGAGCCTACTGGATATTCGTGCCAAATTTGGTCGATATCCGTCAAGCCATTCAGGAGTTGACCATGGTCGACCATAGTTCCGCTATGGTCAGGGAATTAAAAATGCGACGTTGCACAACTTGGGAGCCTACTGGATATTCGTGCCAAATTTGGTCGATATCCGTCAAGCCATTCAGGAGTTGACCATGGTCGACCATAGTTCCGCTATGGTCAGGGAATTAAAAATGCGACGTTGCACAACTTGGGAGCCTACTGGATATTCGTGCCAAATTTGTTCGATATCCGTTGAGCAATTCGGGATTCGACCATGGAGGGGCCCATGGATGCGCTATGGTCGACCGCGGGGGTAGTCCGACGGGTCGATCGTAGATAGAATTTCACGTAGATTACGAATACGCGATAAAAAATAGGGGTTACCATTTCAATTAACGAAGTTGACCATGGTCGACCATAGTTCCGCTATGGTCAGGGAATTAAAAATGCGACGTTGCACAACTTGGGAGCCTACTGGATATTCGTGCCAAATTTGGTCGATATCCGTCAAGCCATTCAGGAGTTGACCATGGTCGACCATAGTTCCGCTATGGTCAGGGAATTAAAAATGCGACGTTGCACAACTTGGGAGCCTACTGGATATTCGTGCCAAATTTGGTCGATATCCGTCAAGCCATTCAGGAGTTGACCATGGTCGACCATAGTTCCGCTATGGTCAGGGAATTAAAAATGCGACGTTGCACAACTTGGGAGCCTACTGGATATTCGTGCCAAATTTGGTCGATATCCGTCGAGCCGTTAGGCCGTGGGAAGACGGACAGACAGACAGACAGACTCACTCACAGAGATTCGTTTTTATAATATATAGAGATAGAGATACATATATTTTTACTGAAAAACAAAAAAGGTGGAGTCTAGTCTAGGAGCCGCGCGTGAAGTAAGGTAAGAAACAGCCGATCTTATATAATACAGCGAGGGGGACAAAAACCTGAAGGGTCAGGTACACCACATTTTAGCCGTCAGGCTTTAAGCGGAAGTCATCCGGGGGTGCAGGGGGCGAAGCCCCCGCCGAGGCGCGCGGCGCCGAGTTTTTTTTCTTAGTTACCATGAACCAAAATTAATCAGAAATTTGTTTGTAGGTCCCATTTGGGGGTCTAGTTGGTCCGTGAAGCTTGCCGTCATTGTCATTCATCTCTAAGGGGTGAAAAATAGAGGTTATGGGCTCTACTAGGAGTTCATGTTTGCGCATGCTGGGACAAAAGTTACTGTACATCGTACTAAATGTATAGGACTATCCGTGGCCCAACCTTCAGCTGCCCTCCAAACCTCATCCCTTCACGACGATTTCTAGGGTATTGTTTGGCTCCAGAAATATTTCTTGTTGGCGCATGCACAGACGAAAGTTACAGTAGTTTTTCAATGAATTTGATGTGGAACCATCTGTACTCATGTGCATCCGAATATTACGGTCCGAATTTGATGAAATTGATGCGGAACCGTCTGGGTACCATTCTGCATCTACCCTCAAACGTTCAGCTCTTTTCGACGATAGCTAGGGTAGTTATGAGCTTTACAAAGAGTTCACGTTTGCGCAAGCACAGACGAAAGTTGCTGTACTTTTTTAATGAATTTGATGTGGAACCATCTGTAGCCAAACCCACACTTACCCTCCGAATTTCAACTCATTACAACCATTATTTCGTATAGTTTTGCCCGGGACGAGGAATTGACCACAGACACGGACTCAGATATGTTCCTTGATGTCTAAACGTAAAATGCGAGTGTAAATTTTCATTTTGAAGGACATGGATATTTTTTTCTACTCTTGCACGAATACAAAGCTTCCCTACCTTCGGTAGTGAGGAAGCAAAATTAGTAAGTTTTATGTAAGATCAATAATAGTACACCATACAGCATAACGCATGAACAATTTAGTGCACAATAGGTACAATGCAGTATGGAAAAGGCTGGTATACGAAGTAATAGAAAATATCATTCAGAATATTAGCAGGAATTCGGGAGGACAGGGTTGTTCACGATTAGCGCCATGGGGTAAGGTAAAGTGCGAATTAGGTAGTTGGTGGAGAAGGCGAAAAACGAGAGATGCGTGCAACCTCCCCCCATGCGCGCGCACACACACGCACACACACATATGCACACACAGACACACACACACACACCATCATCCTCACCATTCCGCGCCCTCAGTCAACACTCCTCACCTTCACTTGTCACCCCCACCATCTTCCTTCTCAGCTCTGATTTAGCGCTGCGTTTTCATGGCAAAAATTTCTGTTTCCCATGGAAAACCGATGATGTTTTTTGCATATGGATCTAAAACCTAGATAACATCTGTACAAATGGGGGATGTAGGCTTTTGTTGAAGAAAAAAAATCGGTCATAACTGAATTATGGACATAATAAAATAATAGGGTCCTAAAATAACAAGAAAAACCAAAATTTCTCTCCATATCCTGGAAATATAGGATGAGAGGAACTCAAAAACCTATTTACAATTGAAAATTGACAGATCGGTTGTGGAGATAATCTCGATATGTTGTGGGTATCTTCCCTCTCTCTCGCTCACCTGTCCTCACCTTTAGCCTTAAGCCTAGGTTTTGGTACAGCAGAGGGGGTATGGTCCTCTCCTTATGTTTGTAAAGATCATCAAGAAGTTGGTAGCCAACTTAATTACACACCACCTTGAAACCAAAAACTATCATCACCTCAGTAGAATTGTTTTAAACCATAGAGAGGCACTCATGGACATGAGCGGGATGGTTGAGTCTCAACTCTGTATGCAAAAACAGGTACTAATGGTGTTATTAGATGTTAAATCCACGTTTGATGGGACATGGTGGCCTTCCTTATTAAAGGCTATGGGAGGACTTCGGGGAAAGAACGGTGGTATTTGAATCAGGTGTTGAGGAGATAAGAGAGGCCCAGCATGGGTATCCACAAGGTCGTGCTGTGGGCCAGGTTTCTTCCAAATTGAAAAATTTTAAGATGGCAAAATGAAAAGAATGGTTAAAACGGTGTTTTCATCAGAAAACGTGATATACCTGCACTGGTTTCTGCTGACACAATCCAGGAACCACATTAACTTTTTCCAACTAGAGCATCCTGTTTCTCGCATAGCAATCAACACGATGGTTGCGATGAGTGTAGTAGTGTCTTATTTACACTCCTTCCCCTTCCTTCTTTTGATGTCCCCCGCAGTAACAGGTGAGTCTGTGTAGACCACTTGTAAAGCACGGTGTGAATTGTGAATCCAGAACACGAAATCATTTAGAGTTTTTATTAATGTGTAAGGTAAGGCACTGGAGTTTTTGATTGCGTCCTTTCAGAGTCAGTTGCGAGCATATTCATGAACCTCCTCCTTGGGGTGCCATCCGAACAATAAATCCAAGGGCAAGGTCAGCTCCCAGTTAAACGTCAAGGTGCCACACCAGGCAAGCTTCGACGAACAGGGGTTTGCGATCACGCAAAAACTTGTTCGCCTGTCCGTCCACACCTTACGAGCATTCTTTTTCGTCAGTGGTCGGCAGGTTTCCCGCCTTTTCCGGTAGTTTCCTTCCTACCATGGCTCCAGTGTTTTCCAAAACCACTGTGGCTGTGGCGTCTTCTATTATCATGGCCAAGCTGGTGAAGATGAAAAGAAACGCGAATTTTCATAACGCTGATCAATGTGCAGACGATTTTATTAATATAAGAAGTGCAGTAGAATATAAGTGCATACATAAAATGTCCATACATTTTCCTGTCCCTGTAGATTTGGCTGCTTTGCTCCTCTCTCTTCGAAACTAAGCTAGAAGGGAACTTATCTTCCCCCTTGCTAAACCCACATCACCATCCACGTTAGTTGCGATATCATCCCAAGCATCGTGCTTCTTGTTCTTGTTATGGTGTATGTTTGGGGTCCCGGAGTTCTGGTTTTGTAGCATACAGGTCGTTGAGTGCTGTACAGTTTTAATTGTCCCACTCCATCTCCTTTGTGTTGGTTGGCACATCAACAGATAAATGGGAACTGAGGGATGAAATGCATGCATAGGGTCACAGAATCCGTCAGATGAAAGATGCGAGATACTAGAAATACAGCAGGTATAAAAACCTGGGAACTTGGGTTATTCAGCATAGGCACCAACTATACTAACCCCTCCTCGCCAATCCTGATCTGTACAAGGAATAACAGCTAGGTTGAAACACAATTACGTTATGGAAAGTGGGACTGACCAGTTCTTGGGTTTTATAATCGTGCTGGTGGTTATTCAGCTGCTTGTACTTTCAGAATGTCTTTGAAAATAATGTTCAGTCAAATAGAGAGTTTTCGCAAAGGTTTGGCTACTAGCCCATTGACGGGCTAAGGCCTACGTACGAAGGAAAGTGCGAACTGCGCATGCGCACGTTTGGGTGGGAACGACCTAACTTAGCTCGTCAACGTTAGATGCCACTGGTCTACGTGAACGACCTAGCACTAGGTCGTAAGGGCAGTTTCCCGTACTAACCTTCCACCAAGGAACCTCATCGCATGGATTGCCTTCTTCCTTGGCATTTGCGATTATTTGTTTGTGTTGTGTAGGTGTACCTGATAGCGTGCGTCTTTTTTCTCTCGATTTTCGGTTTTTCTGCTGTATAAAACCCCTACATTTCTATATTTTTTTGAAAACAGTATTAGGAAATATTTCTGTGACCCTTGAAGACTGGAAAATGTCAATAAATTGTACCTGGCTGATTTCTCTATGTCCATGGGCAACCTTACAGTTTTTTTTGGCTAATAATGTCTACCTATTAGCCACTAATTTTTGCCAAATAACTTTAATTAGCCAAACCTTTAGTTTTTTGGCTAATTTGTCTTGTGTCTATGGACAACCCTACATTATTTTCCATTTGAAAATAGTAATAGGAAATGTTTCTGTGACCCTTTAAGACTGGAAAATCTTAATTAATTGTACCTGGCTAGTCTATGAACAACCATATAATTGTACTAGCGAAGATGAAAACTAAGAACTGAAATTTTTAAACTGAAATCTTCAAGTGATGAGAATATGATGAGAACAGTTCAACGTTAAGGTTAAGCCGCGGTTACACTTGCGGTGTTGGGCCCAACACCGAATATTCGTCGGCCTCTTCCCACAAGTGTAACCGCGGGACAAATGCCCGAATGCGCGCGAATATTGGTGCTCGGGGATGCTCGGTCAAAAGGCGGTTTTTTGTCCCGAGTCAAAGGCGGCGAATATTCGCCAACTAGTGTATTCGTGCAGCGCACACACATGCGGCCGAGTGCTTGCATTTACGAAACTGCGTTCATCGTCGCTTGCCCGAATACGCGTCGATGCTCGGGGTTGAGAGCCAACACCGCATGTGTGTGCGGGGTGCGCGTCAAGATTCGGCAAACTCCGAGCATAGGGCGAGTATGGGCAAATATTCGGTGTTGGGCCCAACACCGCAAGTGTAACCGCGGCTTTAGTGTCACCCATCAAATCAGCATAGGTTGTTCAACGACCTAACATTCACGACCTTAGATCGTTTCACAATCTAAGAGGTTAGCATCCGGTTTTTTCCCCCTTAGATTGTTAGCCCGGAGATCCTGAGTCCGTCAACGACCTAGTGGCCAAGCTTTTGCGAAAACTCTCTAATACTGTCTCTGGAATCGGCAACATTAAATTCGAAGTAGGTACCATTGTAGGTAACTTTTAAATTCGAAAAACTACCCATCCTGGATGGAGATAACTGATTCCGATGTTTGTGACTGCTCTCAATTGTGTCCACACCTAGCGAGCATGATAGACAAACACCCTTTGATATACTGTCTCCAACCAAATGCTCGTGAATGCTCGGAAATTTGAATTTCACAATCATTTTCTGCCCATACTTACAGACATGTGGTAAACAAGTTTTAGTTTCCGTTATTGAACAGAATTCGGCCAAAAAAATGGGAATTTGTAACCCACGACAATTGCCCATTGTGATCAGTAGTCGTCCCATGGGATAAAACCGTCATATATGGAGGGACAAATGATGTACTTCCTACACTGGATTCTGGAGCGGTGGTTCTTGTGCACTGTGCACTGTCTCTGAATGAAAACAACTCCGCCTAGAAAGGTCAGCAAACTGTCAGGCCCCCCAGGGCCCCCAGAATCGCCCTGGGGCTCTGGAAGCACCTTGCCGTCATCTCCTTCAGCAGGGACACCCCGCTGGAGCACCCATTCGGCTGCCGACTGGTTCACATCGTTCTGTGCACTTCAGACACCAAGTGTTGAGGCGGCGTTGAGAACGCTGATGGGAGGACTATTTATCAAAGTACTCACCAGGAAACTCTATTAGCTCATATTAGCAAATAATATGTGGTATTAGCTCATATTGATTAGTATTAGGCAATGGGAGGAATATTTATTAAATTACTCACCAGAACTCCGGGATATTATGTTAGGATTTTGTGTGTGTGTGTGTGTGTGTGTATTGTGTTGTGTTTTCTCTGTTTGTGTTCTCTCTCTGTGTGTTATTGTAACAATGAATGATTGGGGGCCTGCCGACCTCGACGAGCCAGCAAGCAACTTTTTTTGTCATTTTATCTGTTTTATTCTTTTCCGCATTCTTTTTATTTTCATATGTTTAATTTCCTAGGGCTGTTGGCTGGCCTCCTGGCCTATGAAAGCCCTAACAGACGGGTACCAGGAGACCATATTAGGTAGGGTGGGCTCAGGGCCATCAGGTTTTCCCCCCATTCTCTCGGTCTGGAATGTTGAATGAAGAGTGAATGACCGAGCCTGTATGTAACCTATGAAGTGCACATAATTTGTGTGTGGGTGTGCTGAATGTGTATGTGGGTGTGCTGTCTGAATGGAAGCTGATTGTTCGGAGGCTGTGATATTTCTTGAAACAGAGCTGTGATAATATTGCAAGTACATTGTTGATAAAAATGCCTGCCAATGAGTGAAGAACAGCAAGTCGTAAGAAGAGGTGGTGAGTACGGAGGCTGTGAAACATTGTTTGAGGGCTCAAGATCAGGATATATGAGAGAACGAAAGCATAAGTCCAAGGATCATGGAAGGAACCCCTCTGATTCCAATATCCCTGTAAAAACCGACACCTGCACGAGGGACATACTGGACATGCGAAGTGTGACCAACGCTGGAGGAGGCAGATTCAGGGGGACCTGCTGTGCAGTATATTTAAGAAAGTAAAGAATAGCCAGCAGTGATTTTCATTGGCCTAAAAACGCTTGGATACAATCAAACAAGAGAAGAGCACAGCAGGCAAAACTCGAAGCGGTTAAAATGGTATATTAATCAGACAGCGAGATATACACCAGTTTTTACTGACCCAATGCTTCAGGAGGTACCACTAAAATACCTCAGTATCTACTTTGATCAGTGGGCCCACCACATAGATGATTTGTGATAAGGCAGGTCAGCTCATTCACCAGCTTTCTCATTCAGCTAAAGAATACCGGGGGATGCAGTTGAAATAATTTACTCTGGTGCTATCCTATCCTCCCTTCCACTTTCGTCGCCATTGACTGTGGTCAAATTTAAACCTAATCAAGAATAATATAATGAACACCAATAAACAGAAAAAATGTATACCTACCTGACTTCACATTGTACATCACTACCTCAACAATGGCACTCATACATTCTAGACAAGGGCTGTGCGAATTTTCACTATTTCTGAAAACAAGATATAAGATGCGGCTATTAATTTATGATAATAGTTTCTGTTAATAAACCATTTGTATGTGTTGGAAAGCGGTCTTTATCTTGAGTTAATTTCCTTTCCAGGTGGCTGCAAAGAAGAATTGTTTCAAGAAGATGCACACTCACACGAGTATTGATATTTATGGTTTTCTTAATCATAATATCAGTATTATTTCTAACTGTTGACATGACTTACATACCAGAATAGTTCCTTAAACTCGCTAGTACTGGTTGGATCATGTCAACATAGGAACAAGGCTAAACTCGAAATGTTCTGTTATGTTTAGGGAAACAATTTTTCCAGCATTTGATCCAAATGTATTTCCAAATTCAATGAGTTATTGATTTTTATCATCTGTAATTTATCGTTTTGAAGTTCATTTCTCAATGATTTGTGCACATTTGTACAATTGTTTCTTCATTTGGGGCAGCTCGTTTCATGATCTAATATCTATTCCTTATGCATCCTCTCGTTTTCTAATCATGACGGTATAGTTTCACTCTTCATACTTTGAACATTCCTGTTATTCACACGTCTTTTCCTGTCACTGACTCATCTGCAGTATAACTGCTAATTGTGCCAATATGTGCCTATATACACAATTGTCTGGTTGTCACAGTTTTGGCTTTGTAAAGTGTATGTACACTAGTCAAGCCATGTTTCTGAAATTTTCTTGTCATCTTATTGATGACAAGACGACAAGACAACGTAGGGAAAACTTCTTATCCTATCCACAGCAGTCTGTTTTGAACTATCACTTGATCTATAAACTTTTCGATCTGTCAATACATTTGATTCGTTACTTATAATAGGTACTTTCATTTTTTATTCAAAGAAAGGGAAGGTTATTTATTATATCATTATTATTTTCCAAGTATTCATAATACTCTGGGTTGACTTGACAGCAGAATGTTGAAATTATATCAATTCCTATAGTTGGAAGTAGATGTGTGTACCTACTATTGTACATTTTGTAACTATTCAAAGATTTTATAATGAAAATTTAATGATTATGAAATTCTGTGCAAGGGTGGTAATGATATATTCAACTGAACTATTGAATATTCTATTCCTGTGTATGATCGAATAATATAGTTCTCTTGCTCTGTTCCTGTCGTCAGTATTCCAATTTCCTTACACTTCCTTGCTAATAGAGACTATATTCGATGTTAGGGATACAAAGATTTCCTGGATAGTAGCAAAGTGGTGAATACTGTGTTAATATTCATCATTGTGGATACGGGAGAATATCATCAATGCAAGGACCGTGGGCTCATTATCTACAATTCTCCTGTAAAAACTATCGAGCTTAAATTCAGAGTCAAATGGATTTCGTGCCTTCCTGAGTGTCTCAGTAGTTCTTCAAACAACAGAACAGTAGTTCTTCACAGGTTTTCTAAAGGAAAATAAGTGCTTAGTTTCAGATACATCATACCCACTTGAATGGGGTATGTGCACGTATTTATTTATTATTATTTTTATCTTATTTTTGAAAAATAAAACTAGATTCCGTGCTGAGAATTGTGACACTAGGTAGTTCTTTTAATGTTTTCTCATAGTTCCAACCAATTCTGACGTCATTGCACCCGTATCCCTAACATTGACAAATAATATATAATCAATGTTTGATCACACATTCAGTACGCTCATTTTTTTCTTTCTAAATACTAATAATTTGAAATGCCCAATGCACCAATATTGTAAATAATCATCAACGTTTCCACCATCTAGTCCCAACACGGGCGTAGCCCTCTAGGGGACTAGTTCTACACGTTATCCATGTAATAATTTTTATTTTTTTTTGTCGTGTCCACTGTGATGTCAGAATTGGTTGAAACTAAGAAAAACCCTAGAAAAAGGCTTGGTACTTATCATAGGACAATATGGTTGGTGTATAAGTGCTCAGAACGGAGAATGTTTTATTATATGGATGTCGCAGTGTAGGTAACGATCCTTGGACTCTTCACTGACTTTAGTGTGAAAAAGAACACGGGGTTCAGTGGGTTAAGTCAGGGAATCTCGTTACAGTAGAGCATCATGTAACATAGGTACCAAGAAGTGGGACCAGTTCAGGTACCTACCTGCCTTTTGTGATTGTGATGATCTTTCATGTTGGTTTTCTGGACAATTTAACACACCTTTGTTTTCTTACATGGCCTGTGCAACCCTCCGGTGTCCTGGACTCCTCCAGACGACCCTGTCCTGCGCCTTCAGCCTCTAGTCTTGTGCCCGGAGCAAGTTAGCTGCATTTGGGTTAACATTGTCCAACCAGCTGAGGCTCGACCTTCCAGAGTTCTTTGAGATGAGAAAGCTACCCAGAACCATTCTAATCCCTCCCCCATCCTTGCCGCTTGACCAGCCCATCTCAGCTACTTTTTCGCAAAGTGGGCTCAAGATTTGCTAGGGGATTTTCCTTTCATAGCATCTCTCGTCGGCCAGTGAGAAAGTGTCTCTATGTCATAGATAGCTACTGGGCGATTTAGAGTGGTTTAATATATAATTTTTATCGTCCTAGATTATAAGGCGACTTCTTATTTGCTATAAGAGCCCGTAGTTACATCGGTTGCAGCTATTCTCCGTTTGACCTCTATGGGTGTACAATTATAATCTTCTAAACCCAGAGATCCAAGATGCACAAAGATCGAACCCTTTCAAAAGTAGTCTCCTACTGTGATGTCTCTGGGCATTCAGTGTGTTTTAAACCCTGCCAAGGATCTACGTACAAGCCCTTTGAAATGCCTGACCGGCCTCCTCCAGGCAGACCTATAGTCTCTAGAACAGGATGCCTCACAAAACGCGTGTTTACAGTCCAGTTTACCTACCTGTATCACTTTTGCAGCCATTGGTACAGACACATTTTAGGGCTTCATCGAGGATACTTTCATAGGAATCGGGGAACGAGTTCAAGCAGGACCTGAACTTATTTTCGGTGCGTTTCATGCACAAGGCGTCACCCAAGGCTGTAGGTACCTTTTTTCAATGCTGATAGGTATAACCCTGGAGGATTCCATATTCCACACAATGTTACACTATTGCCGCTAAAGTAGGCGATAAAGATTTCATTCTGTAAGTAAGTTGGACCGTGTTTTGCAATAACAAGCGAAGTACCTACTGTAAAGCCGATTCTGAGAAAAACGCAAAAACTACAAATTCGTCTATCTTTCGAATTTTGAATCATTTCGACCATAATCCATTCTAATAATCTATCCATAATCCATTCTTATAATCTATTCTAGGGCCTACGGAAATATAAAACCATCCACATCAATTTCTGAATTTTAAAAACTGAATAACCGTTACTGTGTAACTACTTACTTGCTCCAATACCCAAATCATAAATAGACTCGGACGGTTATTATATAACGCACTTGACCAATTAAACTATTTCGACTTGGTCTGTTGTTTCAAGCCAAAATTTTACCACACACACACACATATATATAATTATATATTTAGTGTGACTAGGGCTATTATTGCATAACGAGTTTGCAAGTTGACTAGGTTACGCAATAACAGTTTTTCAACCATTTTAGTGCCGTAGGCTGTTATTTTCGGAAAAATTTCTACTGTAGGTGGTAGCGGATTATCCCAGAATCCGAATCTGAAGCTAACTCAATTTGGCCGCCAAGTCGACTTGGGACGTTGTTGCACAACACGGTCCAGTTATTTAAAAAATACCTACTAGAAAAATAGTTATCTACTAGAAAAACACCCAGGTACTTACATACTACAGGTGTACGCAATTCAGAGAAATATACTTTACCTATTTTAGCGCTCCAAGTGACAGTTCTCGTAGCAACTAGCGAAGCCAGCACTCTGGCAGTTCTGGTTGGGACAAAAACTCATATATAACATTGCAGTAACTCATGTAATAACATGCAGTCGATTTTTCAATATTACCCCCACTCCAGAAGTGAATTTCGAAATTCCAGCGATGTAACGCACAACTAGACTCAAAACTTTATTCTGTAGAAAAAGAACCACGCAAATCGGTTGAGAATTGTGGGCTGGACATCGCATGATCGCATACAAAATTTGCCTTGATTGACCGCCTATGGTTTTTTTGACGGAGTCCGTTTTAGACTGGTTTGAAACGGATTTGTATTTGATTCGGTTTGTATTTGGTTCGTTTTTCTCCATTGAGTGTTGACCCCTTCCAACCAAAATGGAAAACAATAGTTCCTGACCACGAAGCCTTTGACGATTCCTCAAAGCTTCCAAGGGGCGTCCCTAAAAAGTGAGAATGAAAGTGAGTTCAGTGGGTTCCAGAACAGCGACGGTGCAGGTGCAAGGAGTGAGCAATCATCAATCAGTAGATATGTATCATTAGGTAAGTATTTAGGTACTTACATCATGTTTAAGTTATGAAACACGTAATTTATTGTAATAAGCTTGAGCAAGTCAATAGCATTAAATATCTAGGACTCCAACTAGACCAGCAACTAAAATAGAGGATGCACCCTAGCAATGAGAATAAGGAACTCGTTTTTCTTTTTCTGTATACTACGAAAATGGCTCTCCAAAAGTAACTTAAAGATGGTGTATTACGCATATGTATACAGAATTCTGGGGCGGAGCATATGCCCAAACTTTCCACTCGCTCAATGTTTTATGCAACTCCCTCCTTCGGATCATCACTCGGTCGCATTCCCGAACGCGAATAAAAATGATCTTTTTAAAAAATTTGATATTCTTCCTCCAAGACTGATACTTGTTTATCGCTCCCTGCTTCGTGTACACAAGATTAAAAAATTTCTGCCCCACCGCATTGTCCTGCGAGTCACCCGAGCAACATGCGGGGGTAGTCAAATTCGAGTTACCCACTCTTCCACTGATTTTTTCACAAGACCATTTCCATGGCTGCCTCCCACAATGTACGCCTCACTTCCGACTACCTTACAATCAGATCAGTCGACTAAATCCTTCAAAAAAAGATTAGGCGCATAGGTACCTGCTGCAAATGCACTAATCTGACCTGCACGCTGACTTCTTGAATAGGTTTGATCTGTAATTGTAACTATGTTATAGCATTTAGGTAATTACTGTCGGAATATGGATGGCACAGGTACTACATACCTACCAATATATATATGTTTATTAATCATTTTATTAATTTTTTCACTCAAGTTGAATATTTTCTGTAGATGTATTGCTTCCAGCTAAAAGTATACAGTCAATCCAAACTCATAAGCTATTTCAGTGACAACCAGCCCCTGGACGGGTCGTCAAGACCTTAGGGGCCCATTCATGAACTTGGTTTTCTCATGTTTCTGTACTTATATTCTTCATTATGTAGGTACTAAATATGTTATTGAATAAAGAATTTAATTGAATTGAATTATATCCGCTCACATTGTGTATTCCTTCCATCTACCTGACAGAATATTTTTAGAATGAAATAAAATATTTTTATTCAGAATATCATACATGTAAGAGAGTAAGGTAAATTAATACAACATAGGGAAAGTACAGCCTCCTCGTTCATATTGCATGCTGCTAGACATTAGGCTCTGCCCGTGTCGTCGAACTTCGAGCCGCTAAATTCCGTCAAGTTCTCCTGGTAGGTATAAAGATTTTTCCTACGTTATAAAAATATAACTAACAACTAACACATTTTCTCAATACAAGTATACGTACGCTATTCATCAACTTATCAACACTGTCCTTGCCTTTTTGCACTGTTCACGACAAAATCCCAGTTTATATTTATTTTGTTCTCAATTTACTAGTTTTTGGGCGATTTCATATTCTTTTATATTTCTATGAACCATATTCAGTATGTACGTTGGGCTATGTGTCATAAGAACTATTCGAGGCCTGGGGGGGAAAATATTTCTATCGACCACAAAACGAGTTTGGTAGTGCGGTACTCTTGTGCTGCTTATCATGTGTGGATGATTATGATAAAATCGGAGCAAAACCTTTAAATATAGCTGACGAATACTGAAAACGTTTGAAAGACCAAACGATGTGAGTTATATGTATCGCCCAGTCAACAATTCCATAATGAATAACGGGCTGACACATGCTGTAGTAAACAAGTTTTAGTTTGTCTTTCGGTAGAATTTTCCTTATATTGTAAAAAATGTAAGTCAACTTTTTAATTTTATTACTGCAGTAGTCTATAATGAGGGCGCCATGTCAGATCCTGATCTATCAAGACTCCTAGATACTTATGGTGTTCTGCTACTTCAATTGCATCCTGAAAGCCCATCCCAGAACTGCTTTAATTTTTTACCAACACCGCTAGGTTTCTATCAACAACATCTGATTTATTATACCATATTGCATCATGTTTGGGGGGGGGGGGGGGGGAGTTGGGTAGCAATCATGAGAAAACCTGTCCAACTGTTTCATAGAGCAAGTTGCTTGGGAGAAAGTTTCATGAGATGAGTTTCCTTCTACAAGAAGAGCTGTATGGTCAGCTAATAGATAAAGCTTAGTTTTATACATTTCTAGTTGTACAATAGTTGTCATTCATGTAGATTAATAATAACGATGTACCTAATGTACTTCCATGAATTACGCCGAAATCATTATTCATTTCATCGCTTGTATAATCGCCTATTGAAACTACTTGCCTACGGTCTAGAAAACAGCTCTTGAACCACTGTAAGCTTTCGACAGTAATACCCCTGCATCTTGTCAAAGAACTTCTCAAAGCGTCGAACGCTTAGGCGATGTCTAGCAGAATAAGGGCACCTTTCTTGTTTTGTTCGTGGATTTGATATAAGTCACATGTTATTGTATATATAGTGCTTCTTCAACCCCTGTATTTTTTCTGAAGCCGTATTTTCTGGAATTTAAGGTTTTGTTTCTCTCTAAGAATCGAAACAAGTGGTATCTGACGTATTTCTCTAGTACCTACTGTTGACATTGAGCTCAACATAGGTCAAGACCTGCCCTGTAGGACGATAGTTGCCTTGGGTCATTTTTACTATGCTCCCGTTGTAGATAGGAATAACCTTCGCGGGTTTGAAACATTCTGAAAAGATTGATGACTTCCTAAGTTTTGCTTCCGAGTCTGCGAAGCAGCGGAAGCCTTGTGTTCACTTTCGTGAGCCAAAAAATTTTTGTCTTCAGAAATCAAAATTTCCACTTGCATTTTGCGTTTCAAAGCCTACTGAACGAATTTGGTTCCGTGTCTGTCGGTCTGTGGGTCTGTGAGTCTGTCTGTCCGCATTTCCTTGTTACAGCCATAACTTCCACGATTTTGAATTGATTCAGCTCAAATTTTGAGGGATGGTGCGGATAAGGCCCCTTGAGGTCCCATACAAATTTCAACATGATTGATTCAGCGGTACGCCCTGCGCATGCGCTAACGTTAAATTCAACAAACACGCATAACTTTCACAATTTTGATTCAATTTCGCTCAAATTTTCAAGGGTTGTTTGGACAAGGCCTAGTGAGTTCCAGTATGAATTTCAGCATGATCGGACCCTCGGTGCGCTCTGCGCATGCGCTGGCGTGAAATAGATTCAATTTCCTTGTTACAGCCGTAGTAACCAAAGATTTCACCCAATTTCAATGTAATTCTGAGGGATTAAGCGGGTAGGGCCCATTTTTTAAATTTTAAATTCGTTTATTTCCTTATAAGTGTACATTGGAGTATTGAATGTAAGAATAATAATTACAAGATTAAATTATAAGTTATAATAATTACAAACAATTCTAATTTTAATTTTACAGGAAATTAGTCTCCAATATGGGCTAATGCCCGTGTTAGGAGACGAGTCTTTTAACTACCTAATCTTAGAATTGTTAGACATTAAGTTGTTTATTAATAATTTGTAACCCTAGACTAATTTTATAATCCATAGAATTATGTATTCCTATCATTTAAGCAGCTTAGATAATATTTTTTTAATGTTTTATACGTATTTTTTTATTTTAACAACTCAGATTTAAGCTTATAGTTGAATGAATTAAATATTGTTGTTCCCCTATATGAATATGAGTTTTGTGCAAAAGTAGTACGTACGAGGGGCAGCACCAGAGAAAGATCAGTTTTGGATCGAGTATAAACATAATGCGCAGGGAATTCATAAGATTTTTCCTTAAGTAATTGTTTTACTCTATGTAAGTTAAGCAAATCTGTAAATGGCAAAATTTTGATATTCTTATACAAAGGCAAAGTATGAGCCAAATAATTAGCCCCACAGACTTTTCTAATCAAGGCTTTATGGGTAAGAAGAAGTGGCTCTAAAGCAGATTTGTAAGCCCCACTCCAGGCAGGCATACAGTATGTAGCAACAGATTCTGCTAAGGCTAGATATACTTGAATCATGAGCTTTCTGCTTACAATGTTTTTTAACTTAGAAAATATATAAAGAACTTTCCTCATTTTATTATTTGTTAGTTGTATCTGTATGTGCCATTTCATGTTTTCATCTAAGGTAATTCCTAAATATTTGGCTCCCTTCACCCTAGAAATCTCAGCACAAGATAAACATGTCAGGTCATTACAAAAGGACTTGTGAAATGGAAGAGTATTTTTATCAAGGGGTAGAGCGGATCTGGTATCAATACTGAATGGCAAGAAGTTTTTTCTACATTCAATGTTAGTTTATTTAGGGCCAGCCAATCATTAATTATTTTTAAACATTCCTCAGCTCCTTGCAGAGCAGCCTCCCAGGAAATTCCATTTACGTAAATCGCAGTGTCATCCGCAAACAATATTACTTTCCCAGGTAATTTAACATATTGGAGGTCATTAATGTACATTATAAAAAGAATTGGCCCTAGAACAGTACCCTGCGGTATGCCATAACTACCCAACGTCACAGTATCACTTGAAACATTATCAACTCTAACATACTGTTTTCTATCACAGAGATAGCTTTTAAACCATTGCTGTTCTGTATTTTTTATACCGAGTTTAGCCATTTTTTCAAAAAGTTTATCATGGGAAATCGTATCGAATGCTTTGGCTAGGTCCAAAAAGATTGCCAAGCTTTTGAATCCTTGATCTAGGTCATCTGTTATCAGTGAGGTAAGTTGACAGACCGCATCTTGGGTTGATTTATTTTTCCTAAAACCATATTGTGCAGACGCAAGTAAGAGATTATCTTCTAGGAATTTGGTCAATTGATTCTTAGCACATTTTTCTATTATTTTGGCTATGCAACTCACAAGACTGATCGGGCGGTAGTTACTACAGGAAGTACTATCACCTTTTTTAAATATAGGAACTACAGTAGCTATCTTCATATTGTCGGGGAACTGTCCCGTTTCAAAACTAATCTTAACTAAATGGAGCAATGGTATACACAATGTTTTAATATTATTCTTCAATATCTCAGATGTTATACCATCCCATCCTGGGCTTGATCCCCCCTTCAATGATTGGATAGAACTTATAACATCCTTCGCTACGATTTCCTTAAATTTGAATTTAACTGTAGTGCAAGTTTCACCGGAACCCGTCTTCACATTCTTATTCCTAATTTTCGTTGCCATACTGCTTCCGATGCCCGCAAAAAAGTTATTCAAGCCGTCTAAACATTTCTTTTTGTCCCTCTCCCCATCCAAAACATGCCCGTTCACTACTAATTTTTTTATATGATTATTTTTCTTTCCTGACTTATCTATAATTTGATTTAATACTCTCCATGTCTTCCTAGCACTTCCCTCTACCCTATCAAGTTTCATTTTGTAATAGTTTTCTTTTGCTTTTCTGATCAAGATTTTTAGTTTTTTCTGATATGTTTGGAAATATTTTTTAAGATTATTATTCATTGGCTGTTTTCGGCTTAGAGCGTATAACTTTTCCTTTTTTCTAATTGATATTATTAGTCCATCAGTTATCCAAGGTTTTATATGTTTTTGCTTTCCATTTATTTTAATAATTTTAGTCGAATCATTTTTATGTTTGCTAATTGTATTTACCAGCATTTCACTGATTTCATTCACATCGTTGGTGTTTAGCAGCTTTTCCCAGTTTTCATTCGCCAAAGCTGAGCTCAATTTCTCATTATCAATTATTTCCTTGATCTTTATATTTGATTTGAACCCACTCTTCCCAGTAATGTGCATCAACGCAACTGATCTGTGATCACTAACATTGGAATGGATTATAGCCGATTTTACTGACTCCCTATCAGATATATTAGTAAATATATGATCCAGACAACTACCTCCATCCGTCAAGCTGTTTCTAGGTCTTGTTACTCCGTTTATGTAAGAAAGATAGCCTGATCTTGATAATACGTCCAAATATTTACTGGTGGACAGATCAAGAACAGGTGCAGTGATATCAAAGTTCAAGTCGCCCATTATTATACCCTGACCAGAGGTACAAATAAACTCCTCTAAGTTTGTGAGAAACAAGTTCACTTCATAAGCCGCAGCGGTCGGCGACCTATATACCGCTAGCACAGTGATAACCCCAGTTTTCTTCTTAATCTTAATGCGCAAAACACTCGAACCATAAACATTCAATTCTTCAACATTCACCAAATCAACACTATTTTGAATGAATGCCACTGTACCACTATTTTGGTTGAAATTATTTTTTGTGTAATATGGTGTATAACCCTCAATAGAAAACGGAAAATCGGTAACTCTCATCAACCAGCATTCACTCATTATTATGATATGTGGTCTATGTTTTAACATGGAAATTTCTAATAATAAATTATCAAAGTTTTTCTCGATGCTCCTAATGTTAACATGGTAAATAAATAAATCACTTTCTTCTGAAAAATACTCGTTAGCATCCATAGTATTAAAAAATATAGGTGCTTCTACCTTCAATGAGGTCCCATATAAATTTCAACATGATAGAGCCAGCGGTTCGCCCTGCGCATGCGCTAACGTGAAATTTTTCAAACACGCATAACTTTCGCAATTATGTATAATGGACGTAATGTTATGTAATATGTATATTTCATGTAATGTTATGTAATGTTATGTAATGTAATGTTTGTAATATGTATATTTCACGTTATGTAATGTAATGTAATGTAATGTAATGTAATGTTATGTTATTTTGCTTCCGAGTCTGTTCTATTTTATAATGGGTCACTCTGATTGTGACGAGGAAGCTCCTGTGCCATCACCTTGGCAGTGTATTTTGTTTGGGTTACCTTCTGCGTCTTCTAATTATCTTAAAGAATTTTCTTTTGGCTTAGCGAGTTTCTTGCTTTACAAGGTTCCTATTTGTAATATACTTACAGTGCCTTAAGAATAAGAGTTGTATTGCTCTCATGTCGTATTTTTTTTTCTCACGGTTCGAAGGGATTTAATGATTCCGTCTGTGATGGCATAAGCTTACAATTTCGTCTGTTGATCTTCTTGTTATCTGTTGACAACTCAACACCCTTTTGTGTTAGGTTTACCAACTCCGAGGAAGCAAAGTTAACATCGTTTGCGATCATTACAGCTGAGATGTCAGTTTCTTTTAGAGCTATTTCTAGTTTTCAGCGATTAATTACTTTTTTTTAAAACATATTTTGGTTGTTGTTGTTTATAAGCTTTTCTATATACTTCGGTCTTTATTATTGCAGGGAACATGGGTAGGTATCCATTATTTTCTACTTGGAAAATATATGGTCGATTAACGTTTTCGAGTGCATATGTGACATGAGATATGAAAGACTATTACAATGGTCAGAAATATTTTTTCTCAAAAGACAGTGGATCAAATTTGAGTTTAAGAGAGTCAAAATTGCTGAAAATCACCAAAAATTGCTTCCAATTCTCTAAAACCGGTTCCTATGGCTTACAGTATAGTGCTCGGAGGAAAATGTTCTACTGTTCAAGTAGCTACGTCAGGTACCTACTTCTTAAATTCGTTCATATGGCCATGCTGCATGGCTGGAACTTTTTCCTGTAGTTTGGTGCAAAAAAGGAAGGTCCAAAAATCGCTTGGTTAAGTTTTTGGTGGTTGACTCTGGAATGAGTAGGTACAACGATCGACGATGTATTTTATGGAGGCCGTCAACTAACAGTTTTCCGAATTTTATTCAAGCTCGGATATTATCAAGTAAAATTGGGTGGAGACCTCAATGACCTGCAAACCATACCTGCTGACTACTGGTACTGATTTTATTTTCAAGGGCGGTTCTTATCGTAATTTGTTCACAGCACAGAGTATCAGAACGTAGCTACATTGGTATTACAGATACATGTTCGTAAATGTAATATAGCTGGGTACCTGAAGAGTCGCATTAACGCTAAGTAACATGAGATTTGTTGTCTCCTGTCTTACTTGATTAATACATATTATACTGGTTAGATAGGCAGGTACGTCACGTACCTGGTTTCTACTGGGTACCCTTTATTATAAATGGTAATGATCAGATATTCGAAGGAACTGTTTGTTATTAGGTACCTAGGTATTTAGTTGTCTTGACCAAACGCTGAGTTTGAAGGGGGGGGGGGGGGGTGACATGGGAGTCAAAATTGTCAAGTTAAAGGAAGTTAGCGCCTAAACAAGGTTTTTTTACGCCTGGGACTAATTTTAACTTCAGATCCAGTTTCTACGTCACAAATTAGGCGCGATGTCCTCTTTGAACTTGAAAAACCCCATAAAAAAAATTATAAAATTTAAAAAATAAATAAATAAAATAAAGAGGTTGTTAGGTTCAAATTAAGCGTTTGATTAACACAACTGATTACCATAGTAAATGGAACATGGTGGAAATTTCGTCAGGTAAATGAAGTGAAACATGTAAATCAAATGAAGACCAGAAAACAATTAAATATCATGTTACAAAAAAAACTGCCGTTCATAAAAACTACGGTGCTTGGACTAACTTTGAAATGAAGCCACGAATGGTAACAAGAAGAAACAACATTTTTTTAAAACTATAATTGCCTATAGTTACAACATTCACTACCTAGCTATGTATATGTTAGCGGCACTGTGTAGAATCCGGTATTCTATATATTCTATCATTATATACAATGTCAAACGGATGCAGGCAAAGTATAAAATGATAAAAATTCCCTAGGCATGTATACACTGCCGAGAGCAGCCCTGGTAATCTTTGGGCAAGGTGAAATGCGGTCGAAGGAGATAACATTGTTTCGATCGTTTTCGATTTTTTTAAAATTATTATTATAGTTATAGATATTTGATTTCTTGACTTGGAAATACCTTCCATTCATTTTTGTGGCCCAAAAATATACTTACACGGTTAATTGTTGTTATTTCATACTTTCCCTGTATCAGTTATGGCATTCTATAGAATCCCTAAAATTTACACACACTTTTCCTAGAGAAAGTATTGAAATCAACGAAAATTAAACATACTGCCTAAAATGGCGCGGCATTATCTATAATGACTACGAATTTCATAGACTGCCTGAATTATACACATTGCCGGTAACATATACATCCCACTCACCAAACACTACAACTGCTTCACACTTGGGTTTTCTGGGGAAGATGAATCACTCAAACCATCATTTTCGAATAACACAGGAAAGATCACAGAATAATCATGAAACTCAAGAAATAATAATGAAATTATATGTTCCCAACATAGAAAGCATAAAAAAGAAAAAGAAAAAGCGGAGTTATTGAAAGGTTGTCTAGTTCCACTAATACACGAAAAAACGCGAAAAATACGATGTTATACCGGTTTCAAACCATCGTCAGTAACAAATAATAACTTCTAACCTCTAACTGCGTCTGAGGACCTGTTGAATGTTTCCGTATGTTTATTTCTAAGCGATGATTGATGAACG